>CM058238.1:25905642-25923808 GCA_030180135.1 Orychophragmus violaceus
GCGACATTGTGTCGTCTCTTTTTGGTATCTAAACGACATCATAAGAAGTAAGCCACCACATTTTGATCTCAAGTTTTAAATCTTCAAAACAATCCTGAAATTCAGAGACGTTGATGATCAATTGTTCCATTTTCCAACAATTCTCAGACATTACGTAACTAACCATTTTGGATTTTGGACAAGCGTTGATGATGTAGAAAATTTTATATTGGTTATAAAATATATTTGATACTAAAATACAAAAGGTTTATTTAGCTCACTTGGTAAAATAAAGACCATTGACTTTGAGGTCTTAGGTTCAAGTTTAGGAAGCTGCCTTTTTAGAAAACCCATTAAAAGGATGTTATTGTGATTTTCGATGCCACCTCAGATTTTTAGTGCCAATTTGGATTTTGTAAGTCATTTAACAGAGTTGACTAACGGAATTCGAATCAAAGCATGTACTATGGACCATGAAAATTTGTTTGTGTACGTAAATTCAAATATTCTTGAGTTTGGTATTAATTGGCACACAAAAAATGTTCAGGAACTAATCGGTACCAGAGTTGATTGTTGGGACATGAATTGGCCTTTTTCCATGAAAAGCTCGAGTGTGAAATATCTTCAAGAGTAGATTCAACTCTTACCGGGTGGTGTAACAAATCGTACAATATAGCTAATTTGCTTTAATTGCAACTTTGTTGTTCATGATTTTCTTTCCCATATGATATTGCAATTACGCTTAGATTAAGATCCCCAGTAATGAATAAATCAAAGTGCAAGAGAACTGATGTACCTGTTCTCTTTCTCTTTTAAGGTTTTAATGTTGATGAATGAGCTTATCAGTTCAATAAAACCTTAGAGTGGCAAGATACAAAATACCTTATGTACATTTCACAAAACGTTTTTTAGTATTTTGATTGCTCTTTCTTTATCGTTATTTCGCTTGAGAGGTCACTAGAAAAAGAAGTTGGAGTAATAAGGGTGTATGAGAATTATTAACTCAAAATTAAAAATCACTCCTCAAGCACTATCCATTTACACTATTCAATTAACCGAGCTCACAATTTTTTTTTTAACTAATTAAAAATGTTTATATAACGAAGAATGTCGGAGTAGATAGTACTTTTACGATAATGAACAATGTTTTGCGAGGAATGAATATTGTTTAAAAAGAAAGAAAAACAAAATATAAACTTTAAATGAAATTACTCTATGGATTATCAATATTATATGAAACTTATTACAATAACAAAGTTAATTTTGGCACAATATACATTTTATGATATGATAGTTAGGTTATCACATTAATTTCTTTATATTTTACCTTTTTTTAATATGATATGATATCTGATTGAACATGTTAATTTTTATATTGATCTAATACAATTATATCGATTTGTATGATATGATAAATGAGTCAATATGACAATTTCAAGTTTTATAAAATGATAACTGATTTATCATGATATTTACCATATGATAATCGAATTAACATAATAACGATGTTAACATAGTAACATTTAATATAACATGTTAGCATAATTATTATCATATTAATTTTGTAATAGACTTGATTATTTCAATTTAAATTTTCATATTTTGTATTCTATGATAAATATAAACTTAAAGTGCTATTATATTAGTTAGTAGTATGTTAATCAAACAATTATTTACTAAAATTACGGTTCTAACACGATTAACAATGGATTTTACTTTTAGTGTCATCCATCGATGAGCAATGTTAACGGTGAACAATTTGTCGGAAAACTGTTTTTAGACCAATGACTATGTAAATAAGCAAAGTCTGAAGAATATTATTGGTTTAAACATTGTTTTATATTTCCTAAATAATTAATTTCAAACAAATTTCACTAGTAATCATTGTTCGCTCTCCTCTACTCATGCTGATCCAAGTACTCTTAAGAACAAAGACGAAATTTCCTCCATTGACATATTAAGATGGAAGACCTTCTTAAGAAGACATGGGCTAAGTCAGCTGCTTAAGGACGAGTCGAGATTTAAAAACAAGTCGGGTCAGATTACATATTAGATTTAATTAGTATGGTTGGGTTATGATATATAATCTTGATTCCCTAAACGTGATTTACTAAATTAAATGCAAGTATATAAATTTAATTGAATTTCTGAAATTAATCAGAAAAAAGTTCAAGTAATTTTTTGATAACCGATTTAATATTAGAAGTTTCGTAGAAAAATTGAAAGTCTAGGAATTTGAGTGTTGATTTAGATAAGTGAGAAGGATAGCTGAAATCAGAATTAAAAAAAGTTTATCCATTGTTTTTCATTAAAATCATACAAGAATTAAAAACAATCAAAAACGAAAAGGAATTGCGGTGAGCGTGGATCGAACACGCGACCTTCAGATCTTCAGTCTGACGCTCTCCCAACTGAGCTATCCCCGCTTATTGTTATATTTGTTTATCTTTGATATATAGACACACTTTTACATATTAATGACGTTTATCATATATGCTCCCTTATCAAACTGCTGATTACATTATATTGTTGTCGTGTCGTTCATCAACAACGACAAAGGACAAGATACAAAATTAACTGATTTTAGTATTCAGTTTTTCTTCTTCAGCGCTATTTCGCTTGGGATATTGCTAGAAAAGAAGGTTCGGTGTGAGGTATGTGACGTCAAAGCTCATGGTTGATATGGATTTTCTTTTGAGAGCTCCATAGTTCCTTGTAACCTGCGTTTCAAATCATACTATTAGTTGAGCATGTACCATATGGTTAATAAGAATCTAAACCATAACGAGCCCCAAACATCGAGGTAAATGGACTTAAAAGACGCTGAAGCAGATCTAATGAATGACAAATACGGGACATAACATTAGCTAGCTAGTGATGGTAATCAATGCCTTACATGCCCTAAATCCTACCCTAAACTGGTTAAACGTGATGATGTAAAAAGGTACCTTTGAGACTTGAGACCTTATCGGCCTCTTCCTTAACAGATCCATCAACAATGGTTTGTTTTATCACACTTGAGGCCTTACCTCGGCATATTCCTCTTAATCCAGTGGAAAAAAACCAGTGAGGAACCATTGGGTCTAGTGGACCAATTTTGGGTCTAGTGGCACCAATTTTTCATGCGTTCATGTATACACAATAATGTTACTTAGGTGGATACTTTATCCTTCCCCACTAACTGCAGAGCCGACTTACCTATAAGGGCCAACAGTGCACCCGCCCCATGGTCCATAGGTGAAGAGGCCCATGATTTTTTTTTAAATAGAAAATTATTTTATGATAATGTTAATTTTACAAACATATTCGACACAGTTATGGAAACCAAATCTTATTTGTGCTAATTTATGCAAATTTTCACTAAGATTATAATGAAGTAACAAATTTAGTAGGCCCGTAATTGAATTATGTTACCAGTTAGTAAGAATTTTAATGAATGTATTTATTTATTAACTTCTTCTTCCTCTTCTACATAAAACTGTTTATATTCTCACAAACTTTTATGTGACGAACATCATTTCAATCTAATAATTTTGATATTATAAGATAGTCGATTTTTAAGGACCCCTACATATGTGTGTCTTCGGCTGAAACTTAGAAATTGGTTTAAAAGAAAGCAGTTATGTAAGTTAATCTTCTATACTATTAAAACAGAAGTACATTTTAAAGAATATCTTAAATTTTCGTTTTAATTACAATGAATGCCATTATTTTTTTTTGTTAAATTCAATAAGGCTAAAATTGTATTTAAAAAAGAATCTACAAAACATTACTAATCTAATATTAAATGTGAAATGCCTAAAACATGACCTGCCTAAAAAATCTACTAACAATAACAATATTATTTTTTCTAATAATTCTGCAAAGATCTAATATACATATTATCTTCCAAATAAATAGCAAAATAATTAACAAAATATTAGTCACAATTAATCTAAACTATATTTTTGAATTTATTATATACAAAGAAAATATTCCAAACTACCATTTCAAAATCAGCAACAACCAAATTTTACGGTTAAAATATAGATAAACATGTTTTCGATTATCCTTTTTAGATACCTTTTTAATCAAACAAAATAATCAATATTACAATTACAATTATGATTTCCTAACATTCAACTAAAGATTACTATTTCAAAGAGAAAAAACTATTGGTATATTCCGATTTCAATGTAGATATTCTTGACTATTTTCAAAATCGTTTCTTGAATGGTAATATATGAAAATCGTAGTATACCAATAGTACATATATTCTTTAGTATCTTCAAAATGGTAACCTAAAAATCCTTCTAATCATATATTACCAGTTTTGAAATCGTAAATAACAAAAAAAATTCAGCTAAAGATAACGATTTCGAAAAATATTCTACACAACCATTTATTACGATTTCTAAAAGAATATTCTATAGTATCTGTAAAACTTGCCTAACAATTTTTACAACCTTATAACACCATACAAAAATTTTTTCCATCCTATCACTACTTCTCTTCTAAACTTCTTTCTTTCCCGATTTTTCTTCCAATTTCAAAAAATGTCAACAATAGTTTTGCGGTTTGGGAATGAAATTGGAGAGGTTTTGCTGATTCTAATGAAATGACAAGATACAAGATTGGATAGACAGAGATTCTTCAGTTTTTTCACTTGGGCATACATTCTCAGGTACATAGGTTCATCTAATAAGGAACTATTTCAATAGATTCTGCCACCTGCCAAAGCAATGGTTTCAACATGCCTTTCATATTTTTTGTGTATAGGATATGGTAATCGACTTCCAACTATACGATATGGTCGATCACATACTTTCTTGCCAGCTGACGCCTTTGCATTCCCCAACCACTAAACCATGCTAATGAAACAGAGCTGTTATTCTGAATTTCATCATCTCCTTCTTGTACTTCTTATTGGTAGAATTTTCATTTGGATGAATAGAGCTCAGCTATATCATATTTAATTTACGATCTGAGTAGACTATAAGTATAATTCATAATATATATTTCCATCATTTTGTCTTCATTTTTTTAAGGCTTTTGTTATGTGGGTTTGTTCCTACGAGTGACTTGCAAATTTAAACATGGATTCTATTTTTGACTGCGTTTCTTTTCCTTGAGGTTTTCCAGATTGTATGTTGAGTACACTAGGAATCATTAGGCCCCGAGTTTGCTTTGTATGTGTGTGGTGGTCATCATTAATATAACATTTAAAAACTTGTTTCTTTTCCTCATTCATACATACTTATTTTCATTCTCCAAAATGATATTTTCTTTCCCTAATATTAAACTAATCATTTAATCTCTTTAGTATATTTTGATGTTTCCTGTTTTTTTTTTTGTGTGTGCTCATCTCTATCTTTCGATACCATAAAATATTGCAAAATAAAATATATTATTTTAAATGTATTTTGTTGTAGTAGTATTTGTGCATTATGACTATTTCTTTATCATTGAAATTTACATGATTATTTTTAAAACAATGTATTTACATCTCTGATATGAAGAAGAAAACAATATCATGATACTTTTAATGATTTTGTAAATGCTAAACCAGTTGCATATGTTTATCAAATATGAAAAATAGATAAATGATAAAGTAATCTCCTTAATTTACTAATTTGGTTTGTTTTAAAATTATTTATGTACGTGGCTGAAAACATTCAGCATAATCATACAATTTATTTGTTTGCAACATATATTTGAACCTATCTTTCATTTTATGCAATTTGGATATAACTGTTTATATATGTTTTGGGTATTTTTTCCTCAAAAAGTTTTGAGGCAAAAGTTATTTCATTCGTAACAGATAAATTCTCTTGAATTAGAGTGTATTGACGGATAAACAAAGAAGGCTGCATAAATTTATATGATCATTTAATCTAAGATGTCATAGTGATTTAACCAAAAAAACTATATTAACAGAAAATACTTGAGACAAAATCTTAGACATAAACAATGATAATGTTGTTCACAACAACAAACTTGTACTTGCAAAACTGTTAAAGAACAACATTAGATTATGAAAACTCAAAAGTAAAATCGATTTACGTTACAAACCATAACTGTTTTTTATATTTTTGATGAATATATACAAAAAAAAAAACAATATTCCATCAAGATCTTAAGTAGGTTTTGAGTTAAGTATACAAGACTAATATGTGTTTTAATTGTTGTCAAAATATCATTAGCATTAGTTAGAACTGAGAATTTGGTTTTAAACTTGTGGTTCTATCTCATTAGATTCACCGCAAGAGAAGTATATATTAAATAATTATATTGAAAACCATTAAATTAAGGGTTATGAGGATGAAGATTTTGGATATGACGGATGGTGATCTTTTATTTTTGGTGAAACGGGTTGCTGGAAGCTGCAATTTATTATAATTAAATTATAAATATTTAAATAATTTTAGTATAAATATTATATAATGAAATATATTAATAAAAATTATTATTTTAAATACAATATAACATTTAATTTATTTATTAATTTTAAAAAATCATTAAGAATATAAATGTTTTTCCATTTATTCTAAAAATAAATCTTTACATTTATTCTAAAATGGACGTAGATAAATACTAAAACACTTATTTTCTTATTTCCTGAAATCTTTACAAAATCTAAATCAATGTCAAAAACACTTATTTTCTGATTAAATAAGAAATAAATTATAAAATCAATTAAACACAAAATCTTCCAAATTATTATTGAATACCTAGATAAGGATCTAAACGGTAAAATAAAACTTAAAAGCAAATCTAAACTAAATGTAAACAAAAAAATTCTACAAAATATTATCAATTCCTTTAAGTTTCCATTTAACTAAAAACAAATCTTCTTATATATAATATATTGTCGAAAAGATTGTATAGTTAGGTTCCAAATATATCTATTCAAAATAATTAACGTTTGAATATATATATGTATACATATAATTTACGCTTTTAAACAAATTATTTTTTATATTGTTCAACGACTACTTTTATAAATACATTACCTACAGCTAACCTAAACCTATATCAAAGCTATTTTATATAAAAATCAATTGTCTGTGTTTTATTTACTATCAACAATCTATCATTAAGAAAATATGTTTTATTGTTGTTTATTACTAACCTTCTTGATGTTAAATCTTTTTAAATAGGTTGGCGAATACGTACCAACGTCCTCCAAATCTGTAATACACCATTAGAGATATATCATAACTCATTTGAGTTGATGATACAGTAAGTAAAATAATATTAGAATGTTTCTTATGCTAACTAAATTCTCATGCTAAACATCCAACGATAATTTTAACGATAACTTTATCTAATTAGCTCTGTCTTTTTGACTGCAGGGAGTAAATATCCATACAACATGTATAAAGATAATCAAATATAGAAATCTTCACAAAAAGGTAAATGTGGGATTTTTCTAGACCTCTATAGGAGTTGATACTTTCTGTTCGCTAACTTTTTCATATTTATGTTTCTTTGTCTCAGCTTTTAATCCCTACCGGGTTAAAATAAAGGCAATACAATAAAGAAAAAAGTTTCTAATTTTCTAAGAAGTATCAAAATTAAAATTTGAAGATTACATAACAAGTTTAAAGTTCGATAGGGAAGCTGTTCGCTCTTACCTTCGTGCAAAGTATATTGAGATTATAAGGTGTAATAGGATCGGTTTTCCGATCCGTTGAGTCTTCTGCTACTACTGTTGTCTCTGGCGAAACGACATAATAACAAAAATGTTATCATATAGAGTTTACTAAAATTATAGTTTTAAAAAATTATACAGAACTTACAAATAATTTTAAGAAATAATCTAATACTTCGATTAACATTCGTTTGATTATAACATTAACTAACTTTGATAATTCTAAAGATCTATAAATAGTTGTAGCAAAACGTTAACTTACAATTACCTAAAATAAATAATTTGGGTCTTCCGGGTATTTATTAGATACAATTATATTGAACCTCAATAGTAGTTTCTATTATCACAACTCATTTTTTTTTGGCAATTCCGGTTGAATACAAAATTTTTTGGGTTTTATGATCGTTAATATGCATTCCTAATAACATCATAGGGTATCATAAGGATATTTATTTTTATTGACATATCAAAAATATATATATAGAGAAGGAAAAATGAAAACTGTCATTTTATTTATCAAATATAGAAAATATTATCATATCTTTCAAAAATTTCTAATAGCAATAATTAAAATATATTTTTTTTTGTTTTTGCTTCAAGTCTTTTTTGTAAAATAAACATCTTTGTTGTTCTTTTTATGTTGTTAAATTAAATTCTGAAAATTAGTTACTTAAAAACAAAACTTATAAAATATAAGATTTATTTTCAATTTTAACATATAAATTAATAATATAATAATTAACGTTTCATAATTTTACTATCTACTAGTAGTACAACATAAATATAAACTATATCACAATAACATCACCTAGACAACCAAATTGTCAACAAATCTCAAACCTTCACATATACTTATGAAAATATATAAAATAGAATATATTAGTATTTATAAATATATATTACACCCGTCCACGGGTAAATAAGAACCATCATATTTTAATATTTTGTCATAATATGTTCAAAAATATACATTATAAATAAAATATAATTTCAACCTATAAACGGATAATTTTGAAACTAAAATTAGTTGGAATATAGATGTTTTTATTTTCAAGTAAATTAAAATTAATTTTTAATATAAAGTATAAACTAATAAATATAAGTTTTATAAGTTTGTATAAAAAATTGCAAGTTTAAAAAAACATATCAAACATAAAATAAAAATATTCAAAACAAATTAATTATATTTGGATTAATAATATATATTTACCATCATATTATACATACGCTTTATGTATTATACTAACTAATAAATAAAGATAAAAATGCTCAAATCTTTGACAAAAACAATATATATATATATATGTGTGTGTTTTAAAAATAAGATAGATTACTTTTACAAATATAAATCTGCATGCTATAAAATTGTCTGTCCTTAGCGTGAATCATTATCATTACAAAAAGAAATAAAAAACAAACTATATAAAACCTATATATATGTTCATTATATCTCAAACATCTAAATTTAGTATTAATAATATGTTATAAAAACATATTACCATTTACAAATATATTATTTATACGCAAAAATATCAATAAATATCAAAACAAAATTATACACGCCGATCACCGGGTCAAAATCTAGTTTATGTTTAATCCCCTATTCTTTTACTCTGGTTGTTAGGTAAAGATCACTGATTCTAACTTTATTGTTTGGCTCCTTATTTTTTTCTTTATTTTGCTATTGATTTATTATTATCTAGTTTGGTCTACTGATTATATTAAAAACTAAAACTATCATTTTTCTTTTGTTTTGACATTTAGACTTTGAATGGTGACAGTGGGTTAGGCGGTGCGGAACAAGCGGACTAAGCGGTGCGGGATGGTTTAAGTGCGGCTCGTACGGAAGAAACGTATTATGCGGAACAAGTGCGGTTAATGCAAAATAAACGGTACGGAACAATGTTTGAATGATGACTAGTACACATTTGTAATAATTATTACACATTAATTAATTATTTTAATATTTTGATTTCTGAAAAAATCGTTTTTAAAATAAAAGTGTAATAGTAGATAATATATACTTACATGATTTTTTCAGATTTTTTTTGAATAAAAAATAAATTAAAATATATTGGACCACACTTAAAATCATTAAAATTGGTGCTTGTGAACCACACCTAGCGTTTCTTACTTTTCCAACTGTTTTACCATTTTTTTTTCTAATATTAAAATAAGAAACTTTGTCTTGCTTGTATCAGGTGGACCGCTATTAACATTCAAGGCCTTAGATTGCATCATGTTAAGATAACTATTCGTTCTTTTTTTTAGATTCAAGAGGACCTTGAATGCGACCATATCATTCTAGTTTGGTCGATTGATTATATTGTCATGGTTTTGGTGAAAACAAACGGTTGCAAGACAAGCTATGGGGAAGAGAGTACTGTAATGAGAATTCTATTTTTATGGCTGTGTTTTCTTTTTAAACGGAAAATATTACTCCCTCCGTTTCATAATAAGTGTCGTTTTAGAGTTATTTTCTCTTTTTAAAATAAGTATCGTTTTAGATTTTCAATGTAACTTTTAACATAAATTACCTACTTTAATCTCAATATTAACCAATGAAAAAAAAGAATATTAAAAATCAAATTATTTATTAAGGGTATAATAAAAAATTTAATGTGTTTTTAAATTTGTGTGAAAAATGTCAGAATGACACTTATTATGAAACGGAAGGAGTATTTGTTTGGTGTTAGTTTTTCGATAAACGATATTGGTTAATATCTTAGCTAGTTTGCAGCAACAAAGTCATATATGGCACCTTTTACATGTTAGAGGGCCTGTTTTTTAATTTTGCCTTAGGGCCTATAAATTCTTTGAGCCCGCACTGACTAAGTGCAACCGTGACGTTGAATTGTTGGTACATTTTCTGCTTGCATTCACTAACTATGATATTCCTTGCTGGTAAAAGAATGAATGGACTAGTTGAGTGTTTTCCAAAATACAATTTATAAAACGTTATTACATTTTTCTACGTTCAGTTAAGCGGTTTCGATTGGTCATGCCTTACATGGTCTTTTATACTATAGTATTACTTCTTACTACAATGAAATAAATAAGAGAAAAAAGATAAACAAACTCTAGCATCATCAATTGGATACTAACTATCCTATATATAATAGGAGAAGGAGGGGCTCTCTCAAGCCGCCACATCAACCCCCCTCTGATTGGCCAATTTAAGACAAAAATTTCCACATCATAAGTTAAAGTTAAATAAATATATATTTTATGCATGATTATTTAATTTAAATATAATTAGTTAAAATTATGTAAACATAAATTCTAAGTTTGAATTTAATTTAGAATTTTATAATATATAAATATTATAAATTTTAAATACATCTTTCATATTTTATGCATTATATAAACAAAAATAAATAAATCTCAATAAAATTAATTTTATAAGACTAAAAGTAAAGATAACATTATTAAAAAGTTTACAGTAATTGAAAACTATAAACAAAGAACCATAAAACAAAAAAAAATATGAATGATAAGAATAATAATTATCACGAATAGAAAAAAATATATTATAAAAATGAGATACAATGATCATAAAAAGTATACAAAATATAAGAACATAAAAAATAAAATAAAATCAATGAAATATATATAAAAAATTAAAGAAATCTAAAATGATAAAAATATTAAAATATAAAAATAATTATTATTAAGAATAGAAATAAAAAATTTCAAAATGAAAAAAAAAATGATAATAAAACAAGAAATTATATAGAATATAAGAACATAGAAAAAATAAAAATGTATAAATAACAAGTATGTATATTAAATAGTTTTTAAGAAGGAAATAAAAGTTTTTAAAAAGCTCATTAAAATGGATAATTAAAAATATTTATTTATAAAATAAATTAAATTAATAATCGTATGTTAGCGCATATTATCTTCTAAAATCATTATAAGATATAAAAAGAAAAAAATACAAATTTGTAAATTAAAAATATATAAAAATATTGATACTCAAAAAAATATTAAAATATATTAAATATCAATAAATTCAAGTAAAAACCGCGCATTTGCGCGGGTTCTCTCCTAGTATATATAATAAGTTATAAGTATATGAATTTTGTATTAATACTGAAAATACGAATATCTTGTTCTTAAACTTTTTTTTTTTTAAACCTTTGACAACACGGAACTTTAACCTTAGTCAAGTTCTCAAATCAATAGACGATTACTTTGTGGTTCGTGTATCTCTTTTTTTGTAGTGTGTGATTGAGCCGGCTTTTATTCTTCGTCATTTTTTTTATCTTGGTTAATAGAATTCCGTTCTAGTATCGAACCAAAGTTAGTTCTTAATTGTGACAAAAAAGTTAGTTCAGTTTTAACTTTTAAGGTTTGGATGATGCTTCTGTACCTTTTTCTCCCTAAACTCAACTGGAAGCAATCAAAGTGAGAAGACCACTACTGGTTCTTTTCTATATATTTTTCCGTTTAGATTCGACAAGTTACAAGTGTAGAGTATAGGATGACTCAATAATAAGTATACTAGAATATCGACTACGCAGATAAAATTGATTTTGACCTAGAAGAAGAAAGTTAAATAATTCACTAGTAAAAATATATCGTATAGCCACGTTTTATTTCGTGGCTATATCGTGTTTTAGCCACGAAAAGTCACGAAAAAAACGTGTCTATACGATCGTGACTAATTTTTTCGTGTCTAAATCGTGACAAAAGCCACGTTTTTGTCACGATTTAATTGTGACAATATTAGCCACATTTTGTCACGGTTTATTTCGTGACATATTAGTAGCCACGTTATGTCACGTTTTAGATCGTCACATATTACCACGATTTTGTCACGGTTTATATCGTGACATAAACATGTTTTATGTCACGATATATTTCGTGACAAATGGTTAATTTGTCACGTTTAATTAACTAATTTCAAATGATTTAAAAAAAAAAATAAACAAAATTACAATCATAAAAATCACAATACTGAATCAAAACGCATTGTTCAACCATTTATACAAACACATTGTTCGACCATTACATTGTTCAACCAAAACAAAACACAACCATCACAAACACACAATATTACACATAATATTCATAGTTCACACAATTTGACAGACTATAGTAGTTGACTACACCACCTATCTAAATCAGTCTGTTGAGCTTCACTCAAACAAGCATGTGAGTGATTACCTGATTTGGATGCTTTAGCAGGAGCAGGAGGAGTTTTAGCAGGAGGAGCTTTAGCAGGAGCTTTAGCTAAAGTTTTAGTAGGAGCTTGAGCTTGAGCAGGAGCAGGAGCAGGAGTTTGAGATTGAGATTGAGCAGGACCTTGAGCTTGATCTTGTGCAAGGGAAGATTGAGCAGGAGCAGGAGCTGTAACAGCAGCAGAAGGTTGATCAGCAGCAGCAGGAGCTTGAACAGGTTCAGTCTGTTGGGTGACACCAAGATGCTGAAGAATCATATTGAGGGAAGTATTTGTTGCAGCCATCCCTTTCTTGACCTCTCTCTTCAAATCCACCATATCTTCTTTGATAGCTTCATTACTCGCCTCCAACCCGGATATGCGCATCTCCATGTCTAGGTTGCGCTTCAGAGAAGTTGCCACAGACTCACCACGATCAAAATCTTTGAGCTGAACACTCCCAATACCATATATTCTGCCATTGGATGACTTACCACGCTGAAAAAGGTAAAAACAAGTCAAAACCATTGGAAAATAACTAAGCTTAATCAAACAGATAAACAATGGGTAATAACAACATAAACTAAATCAAACTAAATCAAACTAGTTACCTTGATATACTCCTGGTCCAGTAGGATGCGATGTGTAGTAGTTGTTGATCCAGTTTGGTTGAGGCCATTGGGAGATTCATCATAAGGGAGCAACTCAGCAACAGCCTGCTCTACTTCTTCGACAAGCTCCTTGGCTCGTTCATCAACATATGTCCCATCTTTGCGTATGTGATTCTTCTTCACAAGCTCTGAGTAAGGATGTTTTTCACCATACTCGATCGTCTACACAGAAAGTAATTATTAGTATCTATTTGTAAAAGTAATAAATAAAGTATAATGTGTTAAGGAAAAAGATGGATATACTTACCATACCATGCTCGATCTGCAAGAAGTTAACTGGACCTGCACTGTGCTTGTGCATCTGTTTGCCAGTGGGTGCAGCGGTTCGAGATTTAGCAGCTGACCGGCTCTTTTTCAATGCTCCCTCTGTTCCCCAATTGTCTAGCAGGAAGGCCCAATCCTCTGCGCTAATGTATTTTGGTTTCTTTCCCTCCCTCTTCTTCTTGCTGATTCGCTGGCATATAGTAGTCTGAGTGTGGAGCTTCCATCTGAAGTAGACCTCATCATGATGCTTATCTTCCCAATAGTAGTTTTGCTACCAAAAAACAGTAAAGGCATCAGTAAAGTATAGAAAAGAATGGCTTAAAATGTAAACATTACACAAAGAGTTTTAGATAAAGGGAAAGAAACCTTACAATGAAAGTGTGTCACCACTTATCACGTCTCTCGTCTGGAACAAACTTCCAGCTTGGCCAAGGTCACATGTAGTATGCATGCCACGTTGTTCTGATAAATGCGTGGACAGATGGGTCTACACCGAACCTGAAACAATACAACCAAAACAGATAATCAAATCATAGATGATGAAAGGTATGAATGCAACCAATGCTAAAACAAGAGCAGAATTATTACAAACGACAGATTCCTAAACATATAATCAAAGCACTTAACAGATTATCATATCATATACAGACATAACTAACCTGATTATCAAATCAATCTTAAACGAATCCTACGCAAACTGAACCTGATTATCAAGTCAATCAAAGCAACCAATGCTAAACATATTCCTCAACAAAACAAAACAACCCTAAACGAATCCTAAGCTGATTATCAAAGCACTCTTAAACGAATCCTAAGCAAACAGAACTAAAATCAATCACATCAACTGAACTAAGCTGATTATCACATCAATCAAAACAAACTGAACTAAAATCATTCAAAGAAACTAACCTGATTATCAAGTCAATCAAAGCAACCAATGCTAAACAGATTCCTCAACAAAGAAAAACAACCCTAAACGAATCCTAAGCTGATTATCAAAGCACTCTTAAACGAATCCTAAGCAAACTGAAATAAAATCAATCACATCAACAGATTCCTAAGCTGATTATCAAAGCACTTATACAAATAGACAGAAATCAAATCACTTATACAAATAGACAGAAATCAAAGAACAACAGATAATCAACCTTAAACGAATCCTAAACTGGTAGTATGACACTATCAAAACATTATAACCAATGAAAGATAATCAACACAGATAGTAATATACTCAACCTTAAACGAATCCTAAACATAATTAACTAAAATGAACCCTAATCAGATTGTATGAATCCTAAATTCAATCAAAGCAAACAGATTGTACCATTGTCAACACAGAGAGCATCGAATATCAACAGGAGAAACAGAAGGGCTTACCACAATGCACCGTTGAGTTTTTTTGGATGAAGGCATCGTTGGTTTTCTCTGCTAGGAGCACGGAGTAGAGCTTGTTCAGTTCGCCTTGTGTAGCTGTTTGCAGCAGAAGAAGTAGTGGCCGTTGCTTGGAGAGCTCCTGGAGGTATCGAGTTAGCTGTGGAAATACACCGTGGAGGCATGGAATGAGCTGAAGATGAATGCCTCCTTTGTTGCATTTCTGCAAGATAAGAAAGAAAACAAAGTTAAAACATTTGACAACTACTTAATCACGAAACTGAAAGAACCAAACCGAAACAAATCAAAACCATATAATCGCAACCCCAAACCGAAACCCTAACATCCAACCCCAAAAACAGGAACCCAAATCAGAACCCTAAGACATGCAAACGAAAGCAAAACTCGAGAAACCATAAACATACACAAATTCGAAACCCTTACATCCAAACCCTAACATCCAAACCCCAAAACCGAAACCCAAATAGGAACCCTAAGACATGCAATCGAAACCAAAACATCGCGAAACCATAAACCGACACAAAATCGAAACCCTAAAATCAAAACCCTAAGTCGAGAAGGATGATTACCTGGGAGATCCAAGTCGTCCGGTCGTTGACGACGGCGGTCAGATGCGGTTGTTGTCGGTGCCATAGTGACGACGGTTGTCGGAGAGCAGATGAGACGAGAGAAAGATTGAGAGAAAGAGAGATCGAGAGATCGAGAGAAAGAGAGAAAGAGAGATCGAGAGAAAGATCGAGAGAAAGAGAGATCGAGAAAAAGAGATCGAGAGAAAGAGAGATCGAGAGAACGACCGAGAGAAAGAGAGAGAGAAGAGAGCGATTGAATCGTAAGAGGAAGAAGAAATGAAATGAAAATTTGGCTAAGTGTTAGGTTGGGGCCAAAATTGGGCCGCGAAAATTTGGAGGTTGGAGCCAAAATTTTGGCTCAAATGGGTCTGAAATATTTTTGGAGCCCAAACTAAAAATCTGAATTTTTGGAGCCCAAATTAAAAATAACTAATCATAATAATAAAAATCATCTAAATATATAACATATATAAAATATAAACATAATTTTACAAATCTATAAAATGTAATATATAAATACAAAATTTATAAAATTAGAAAAAATTAAAAAATATATTATATAGCACATTTAATAATCAATTTCATAAACATAAAATTTGGAAAATTTAAAAATCTATTTATTAAATATATAATTTTGGCAAATTTAAACACCATATAAGAACATTTTTAAAATATTCAAATAGACAAATACATATTTTACAATGCATACATTAAAAGATATTACATAAAAACATAATTTCATACATATATCTTAAATACATATAAAACTAATCTTCATCGGAATCGGAATCGGAATCGGAGTCATCACACGAATCTTCTAATTCGTCTTCTGATACATATTCATCATTGGGAGGACACACAGGTAACAAATCGAAATCAGAATCATCTTCCACAACATGTGATTCAATTCGAAGCAATTCACTTGGTGCTACAAACTGGTTTTGTGTATCGTCTTGTAACGCAATAAGAGCAACTTCAGATGTTTCACGGACTCCTCGAGGCATAACTTTCGTACAAGCCCACCAATCGGTTGCAATCGCTGGTTGAAAATAAGATGATGGTTCGAACAGACGGTTTCCATCAGAACCCTGAGAAACAAATGCAATCGCTGATTTACTTGATTGATTGATTGTGTGTGATTGATTACCTTTCTAGGGTGTTATAATGTTGATTGATGCATTGTTAGCTTGCTAAGTTGTTAGTCTTTAATTTGAATCCTTCCATTTGATGAATCATTATGTTGTTAGAATGTTGTGTTTTATATCATTGCGTTGCTCGTTGAGTAATTCGATTGGTTGGGAAAGCAATTCATCTCTTTGATCGCTAGGTTGCTAGCATTGCATTTGTTTGATCGCTAGATTGATAGATTGTTAAATGACAATTGTTGCATTAATCATCTCGTTAAGTCGCTAGATTGTGGACCGATTATGGATAGAATTGCTAGATTATTAGAATGTGCATTTGAGAATTAACACATTGTTGATTTGTTAAGAGGTTAGTTAGTAGGTCATGAGGTTTGGTTAGCGACTCGATAGATGGATGGTTATAGCGATAAGCGTTTCGGTAAGAAGTAAATCATTAGATTGGTGTAATTGGAATGATAAGTTATCGGTTAGACTTGTGGAAGGTAGAAAACCTCTTAGGTAGAACTAAGCTCGGAATTGAGAAAGCGGTTTTTATAGAAAGCTTATTTGAGATTGAGCGGAATTATAAGATATTGGTAAGTAGCCATGTGTGACTGTTGGGTGCGTGACTAAATATCAATATCTCTATAAGGAAGTGATATCGGGAAATAAGTTAGAAAGGTCTAACCTTTCTAGTGTTGTTGAGGTTGTTGATGTAGGACGTGATGGACGATTTGACGAGGACACGAGACCGAAACCGAACCTGGGAGACGAGATGTTATTTCAGGAAGCAGTTTGACCCGAGCCTGCAAGAAAGTCAGTGTGGATTCAGAAAAGAGTTTGGGTACCAGTGGCTGAAGAAATCAAGACGGATGAGTTTGATGAGTTAGAGAAGAGATTCAGAAGCATCAAAGTCAGTGGAGGAGTCCGTTCGAGGATATCAGTGGGAAGAACTATTTTGGAGTCAGTGAAGCGTGGAGATCAGTGATCAAGGAAGTTCGAGGCGTGCATGAGTATGGCGGTTTAGATGGAAGGAAGAAAATCGATATGAACATAATATCGATCGGGAGCTGTAATCATTGGAAACAAGTTAAGAACCAGGAATGGAGGACGAGTTATTATTGCGTGATAGAAGAAGTCAAGACAAAGTGGGGAAGCTTGGAGTATTGGTCAGCACAAATGAATTCATGGAGCAGTGTATAACAATTCAGTCGGAACTCGTGGATTTGGGAATCAGAGATAGAATCGATGAAGCAATCAAATGGAGAAGTCAGGATTGATCGAGAGTCATGCCATTTAGAGTGGGACATTTAAGATGTCAGTGTGATGAGATTTGGAGCAAAACCATGTTTCAAGAATTAGCTGAGCAT